>CAUJHA010000296.1:0-11349 GCA_963170755.1 Amphimallon solstitiale
ACTGGACACTACAATACGCCAACAGATTCACAATTGCATGCACAGTTTCCGAGATAAAACGCAAAAATTTCGTGAAAATATTGCAAGTTTATTTCGAAACTATTAGCGCTAGAATGTTATCATTGCATGTACTTCACACCGAGTTACTGGACACTACAATACGCCAACAGTTTCACAATTGCATGCACAGTTTCCGAGATAAAACGCAAAAATTTCGTGAAAATATTGCAAGTTTATTTCGAAACTATTAGCGCTAGAATGTTATCATTGCATGTACTTCACACCGAGTTACTGGACACTACAATACGCCAACAGTTTCACAATTGCATGCACAGTTTCCGAGATAAAACGCAAAAATTTCGTGAAAATATTGCAAGTTTATTTCGAAACTATTAGCGCTAGAATGTTATCATTGCATGTACTTCACACCGAGTTACTGGACACTACAATACGCCAACAGTTTCACAATTGCATGCACAGTTTCCGAGATAAAACGCAAAAATTTCGTGAAAATATTGCAAGTTTATTTCGAAACTATTAGCGCTAGAATGTTATCATTGCATGTACTTCACACCGAGTTACTGGACACTACAATACGCCAACAGTTTCACAATTGCATGCACAGTTTCCGAGATAAAACGCAAAAATTTCGTGAAAATATTGCAAGTTTATTTCGAAACTATTAGCGCTAGAATGTTATCATTGCATGTACTTCACACCGAGTTACTGGACACTACAATACGCCAACAGTTTCACAATTGCATGCACAGTTTCCGAGATAAAACGCAAAAATTTCGTGAAAATATTGCAAGTTTATTTCGAAACTATTAGCGCTAGAATGTTATCATTGCATGTACTTCACACCGAGTTACTGGACACTACAATACGCCAACAGTTTCACAATTGCATGCACAGTTTCCGAGATAAAACGCAAAAATTTCGTGAAAATATTGCAAGTTTATTTCGAAACTATTAGCGCTAGAATGTTATCATTGCATGTACTTCACACCGAGTTACTGGACACTACAATACGCCAACAGTTTCACAATTGCATGCACAGTTTCCGAGATAAAACGCAAAAATTTCGTGAAAATATTGCAAGTTTATTTCGAAACTATTAGCGCTAGAATGTTATCATTGCATGTACTTCACACCGAGTTACTGGACACTACAATACGCCAACAGTTTCACAATTGCATGCACAGTTTCCGAGATAAAACGCAAAAATTTCGTGAAAATATTGCAAGTTTATTTCGAAACTATTAGCGCTAGAATGTTATCATTGCATGTACTTCACACCGAGTTACTGGACACTACAATACGCCAACAGTTTCACAATTGCATGCACAGTTTCCGAGATAAAACGCAAAAATTTCGTGAAAATATTGCAAGTTTATTTCGAAACTATTAGCGCTAGAATGTTATCATTGCATGTACTTCACACCGAGTTACTGGACACTACAATACGCCAACAGTTTCACAATTGCATGCACAGTTTCCGAGATAAAACGCAAAAATTTCGTGAAAATATTGCAAGTTTATTTCGAAACTATTAGCGCTAGAATGTTATCATTGCATGTACTTCACACCGAGTTACTGGACACTACAATACGCCAACAGTTTCACAATTGCATGCACAGTTTCCGAGATAAAACGCAAAAATTTCGTGAAAATATTGCAAGTTTATTTCGAAACTATTAGCGCTAGAATGTTATCATTGCATGTACTTCACACCGAGTTACTGGACACTACAATACGCCAACAGTTTCACAATTGCATGCACAGTTTCCGAGATAAAACGCAAAAATTTCGTGAAAATATTGCAAGTTTATTTCGAAACTATTAGCGCTAGAATGTTATCATTGCATGTACTTCACACCGAGTTACTGGACACTACAATACGCCAACAGTTTCACAATTGCATGCACAGTTTCCGAGATAAAACGCAAAAATTTCGTGAAAATATTGCAAGTTTATTTCGAAACTATTAGCGCTAGAATGTTATCATTGCATGTACTTCACACCGAGTTACTGGACACTACAATACGCCAACAGTTTCACAATTGCATGCACAGTTTCCGAGATAAAACGCAAAAATTTCGTGAAAATATTGCAAGTTTATTTCGAAACTATTAGCGCTAGAATGTTATCATTGCATGTACTTCACACCGAGTTACTGGACACTACAATACGCCAACAGTTTCACAATTGCATGCACAGTTTCCGAGATAAAACGCAAAAATTTCGTGAAAATATTGCAAGTTTATTTCGAAACTATTAGCGCTAGAATGTTATCATTGCATGTACTTCACACCGAGTTACTGGACACTACAATACGCCAACAGTTTCACAATTGCATGCACAGTTTCCGAGATAAAACGCAAAAATTTCGTGAAAATATTGCAAGTTTATTTCGAAACTATTAGCGCTAGAATGTTATCATTGCATGTACTTCACACCGAGTTACTGGACACTACAATACGCCAACAGTTTCACAATTGCATGCACAGTTTCCGAGATAAAACGCAAAAATTTCGTGAAAATATTGCAAGTTTATTTCGAAACTATTAGCGCTAGAATGTTATCATTGCATGTACTTCACACCGAGTTACTGGACACTACAATACGCCAACAGTTTCACAATTGCATGCACAGTTTCCGAGATAAAACGCAAAAATTTCGTGAAAATATTGCAAGTTTATTTCGAAACTATTAGCGCTAGAATGTTATCATTGCATGTACTTCACACCGAGTTACTGGACACTACAATACGCCAACAGTTTCACAATTGCATGCACAGTTTCCGAGATAAAACGCAAAAATTTCGTGAAAATATTGCAAGTTTATTTCGAAACTATTAGCGCTAGAATGTTATCATTGCATGTACTTCACACCGAGTTACTGGACACTACAATACGCCAACAGTTTCACAATTGCATGCACAGTTTCCGAGATAAAACGCAAAAATTTCGTGAAAATATTGCAAGTTTATTTCGAAACTATTAGCGCTAGAATGTTATCATTGCATGTACTTCACACCGAGTTACTGGACACTACAATACGCCAACAGTTTCACAATTGCATGCACAGTTTCCGAGATAAAACGCAAAAATTTCGTGAAAATATTGCAAGTTTATTTCGAAACTATTAGCGCTAGAATGTTATCATTGCATGTACTTCACACCGAGTTACTGGACACTACAATACGCCAACAGTTTCACAATTGCATGCACAGTTTCCGAGATAAAACGCAAAAATTTCGTGAAAATATTGCAAGTTTATTTCGAAACTATTAGCGCTAGAATGTTATCATTGCATGTACTTCACACCGAGTTACTGGACACTACAATACGCCAACAGTTTCACAATTGCATGCACAGTTTCCGAGATAAAACGCAAAAATTTCGTGAAAATATTGCAAGTTTATTTCGAAACTATTAGCGCTAGAATGTTATCATTGCATGTACTTCACACCGAGTTACTGGACACTACAATACGCCAACAGTTTCACAATTGCATGCACAGTTTCCGAGATAAAACGCAAAAATTTCGTGAAAATATTGCAAGTTTATTTCGAAACTATTAGCGCTAGAATGTTATCATTGCATGTACTTCACACCGAGTTACTGGACACTACAATACGCCAACAGTTTCACAATTGCATGCACAGTTTCCGAGATAAAACGCAAAAATTTCGTGAAAATATTGCAAGTTTATTTCGAAACTATTAGCGCTAGAATGTTATCATTGCATGTACTTCACACCGAGTTACTGGACACTACAATACGCCAACAGTTTCACAATTGCATGCACAGTTTCCGAGATAAAACGCAAAAATTTCGTGAAAATATTGCAAGTTTATTTCGAAACTATTAGCGCTAGAATGTTATCATTGCATGTACTTCACACCGAGTTACTGGACACTACAATACGCCAACAGTTTCACAATTGCATGCACAGTTTCCGAGATAAAACGCAAAAATTTCGTGAAAATATTGCAAGTTTATTTCGAAACTATTAGCGCTAGAATGTTATCATTGCATGTACTTCACACCGAGTTACTGGACACTACAATACGCCAACAGTTTCACAATTGCATGCACAGTTTCCGAGATAAAACGCAAAAATTTCGTGAAAATATTGCAAGTTTATTTCGAAACTATTAGCGCTAGAATGTTATCATTGCATGTACTTCACACCGAGTTACTGGACACTACAATACGCCAACAGTTTCACAATTGCATGCACAGTTTCCGAGATAAAACGCAAAAATTTCGTGAAAATATTGCAAGTTTATTTCGAAACTATTAGCGCTAGAATGTTATCATTGCATGTACTTCACACCGAGTTACTGGACACTACAATACGCCAACAGTTTCACAATTGCATGCACAGTTTCCGAGATAAAACGCAAAAATTTCGTGAAAATATTGCAAGTTTATTTCGAAACTATTAGCGCTAGAATGTTATCATTGCATGTACTTCACACCGAGTTACTGGACACTACAATACGCCAACAGTTTCACAATTGCATGCACAGTTTCCGAGATAAAACGCAAAAATTTCGTGAAAATATTGCAAGTTTATTTCGAAACTATTAGCGCTAGAATGTTATCATTGCATGTACTTCACACCGAGTTACTGGACACTACAATACGCCAACAGTTTCACAATTGCATGCACAGTTTCCGAGATAAAACGCAAAAATTTCGTGAAAATATTGCAAGTTTATTTCGAAACTATTAGCGCTAGAATGTTATCATTGCATGTACTTCACACCGAGTTACTGGACACTACAATACGCCAACAGTTTCACAATTGCATGCACAGTTTCCGAGATAAAACGCAAAAATTTCGTGAAAATATTGCAAGTTTATTTCGAAACTATTAGCGCTAGAATGTTATCATTGCATGTACTTCACACCGAGTTACTGGACACTACATACGCCAACAGTTTCACAATTGCATGCACAGTTTCCGAGATAAAACGCAAAAATTTCGTGAAAATATTGCAAGTTTATTTCGAAACTATTAGCGCTAGAATGTTATCATTGCATGTACTTCACACCGAGTTACTGGACACTACAATACGCCAACAGTTTCACAATTGCATGCACAGTTTCCGAGATAAAACGCAAAAATTTCGTGAAAATATTGCAAGTTTATTTCGAAACTATTAGCGCTAGAATGTTATCATTGCATGTACTTCACACCGAGTTACTGGACACTACAATACGCCAACAGTTTCACAATTGCATGCACAGTTTCCGAGATAAAACGCAAAAATTTCGTGAAAATATTGCAAGTTTATTTCGAAACTATTAGCGCTAGAATGTTATCATTGCATGTACTTCACACCGAGTTACTGGACACTACAATACGCCAACAGTTTCACAATTGCATGCACAGTTTCCGAGATAAAACGCAAAAATTTCGTGAAAATATTGCAAGTTTATTTCGAAACTATTAGCGCTAGAATGTTATCATTGCATGTACTTCACACCGAGTTACTGGACACTACAATACGCCAACAGTTTCACAATTGCATGCACAGTTTCCGAGATAAAACGCAAAAATTTCGTGAAAATATTGCAAGTTTATTTCGAAACTATTAGCGCTAGAATGTTATCATTGCATGTACTTCACACCGAGTTACTGGACACTACAATACGCCAACAGTTTCACAATTGCATGCACAGTTTCCGAGATAAAACGCAAAAATTTCGTGAAAATATTGCAAGTTTATTTCGAAACTATTAGCGCTAGAATGTTATCATTGCATGTACTTCACACCGAGTTACTGGACACTACAATACGCCAACAGTTTCACAATTGCATGCACAGTTTCCGAGATAAAACGCAAAAATTTCGTGAAAATATTGCAAGTTTATTTCGAAACTATTAGCGCTAGAATGTTATCATTGCATGTACTTCACACCGAGTTACTGGACACTACAATACGCCAACAGTTTCACAATTGCATGCACAGTTTCCGAGATAAAACGCAAAAATTTCGTGAAAATATTGCAAGTTTATTTCGAAACTATTAGCGCTAGAATGTTATCATTGCATGTACTTCACACCGAGTTACTGGACACTACAATACGCCAACAGTTTCACAATTGCATGCACAGTTTCCGAGATAAAACGCAAAAATTTCGTGAAAATATTGCAAGTTTATTTCGAAACTATTAGCGCTAGAATGTTATCATTGCATGTACTTCACACCGAGTTACTGGACACTACAATACGCCAACAGTTTCACAATTGCATGCACAGTTTCCGAGATAAAACGCAAAAATTTCGTGAAAATATTGCAAGTTTATTTCGAAACTATTAGCGCTAGAATGTTATCATTGCATGTACTTCACACCGAGTTACTGGACACTACAATACGCCAACAGTTTCACAATTGCATGCACAGTTTCCGAGATAAAACGCAAAAATTTCGTGAAAATATTGCAAGTTTATTTCGAAACTATTAGCGCTAGAATGTTATCATTGCATGTACTTCACACCGAGTTACTGGACACTACAATACGCCAACAGTTTCACAATTGCATGCACAGTTTCCGAGATAAAACGCAAAAATTTCGTGAAAATATTGCAAGTTTATTTCGAAACTATTAGCGCTAGAATGTTATCATTGCATGTACTTCACACCGAGTTACTGGACACTACAATACGCCAACAGTTTCACAATTGCATGCACAGTTTCCGAGATAAAACGCAAAAATTTCGTGAAAATATTGCAAGTTTATTTCGAAACTATTAGCGCTAGAATGTTATCATTGCATGTACTTCACACCGAGTTACTGGACACTACAATACGCCAACAGTTTCACAATTGCATGCACAGTTTCCGAGATAAAACGCAAAAATTTCGTGAAAATATTGCAAGTTTATTTCGAAACTATTAGCGCTAGAATGTTATCATTGCATGTACTTCACACCGAGTTACTGGACACTACAATACGCCAACAGTTTCACAATTGCATGCACAGTTTCCGAGATAAAACGCAAAAATTTCGTGAAAATATTGCAAGTTTATTTCGAAACTATTAGCGCTAGAATGTTATCATTGCATGTACTTCACACCGAGTTACTGGACACTACAATACGCCAACAGTTTCACAATTGCATGCACAGTTTCCGAGATAAAACGCAAAAATTTCGTGAAAATATTGCAAGTTTATTTCGAAACTATTAGCGCTAGAATGTTATCATTGCATGTACTTCACACCGAGTTACTGGACACTACAATACGCCAACAGTTTCACAATTGCATGCACAGTTTCCGAGATAAAACGCAAAAATTTCGTGAAAATATTGCAAGTTTATTTCGAAACTATTAGCGCTAGAATGTTATCATTGCATGTACTTCACACCGAGTTACTGGACACTACAATACGCCAACAGTTTCACAATTGCATGCACAGTTTCCGAGATAAAACGCAAAAATTTCGTGAAAATATTGCAAGTTTATTTCGAAACTATTAGCGCTAGAATGTTATCATTGCATGTACTTCAGAATGTTATCATTGCATGTACTTCACACCGAGTTACTGGACACTACAATACGCCAACAGTTTCACAATTGCATGCACAGTTTCCGAGATAAAACGCAAAAATTTCGTGAAAATATTGCAAGTTTATTTCGAAACTATTAGCGCTAGAATGTTATCATTGCATGTACTTCACACCGAGTTACTGGACACTACAATACGCCAACAGTTTCACAATTGCATGCACAGTTTCCGAGATAAAACGCAAAAATTTCGTGAAAATATTGCAAGTTTATTTCGAAACTATTAGCGCTAGAATGTTATCATTGCATGTACTTCACACCGAGTTACTGGACACTACAATACGCCAACAGTTTCACAATTGCATGCACAGTTTCCGAGATAAAACGCAAAAATTTCGTGAAAATATTGCAAGTTTATTTCGAAACTATTAGCGCTAGAATGTTATCATTGCATGTACTTCACACCGAGTTACTGGACACTACAATACGCCAACAGTTTCACAATTGCATGCACAGTTTCCGAGATAAAACGCAAAAATTTCGTGAAAATATTGCAAGTTTATTTCGAAACTATTAGCGCTAGAATGTTATCATTGCATGTACTTCACACCGAGTTACTGGACACTACAATACGCCAACAGTTTCACAATTGCATGCACAGTTTCCGAGATAAAACGCAAAAATTTCGTGAAAATATTGCAAGTTTATTTCGAAACTATTAGCGCTAGAATGTTATCATTGCATGTACTTCACACCGAGTTACTGGACACTACAATACGCCAACAGTTTCACAATTGCATGCACAGTTTCCGAGATAAAACGCAAAAATTTCGTGAAAATATTGCAAGTTTATTTCGAAACTATTAGCGCTAGAATGTTATCATTGCATGTACTTCACACCGAGTTACTGGACACTACAATACGCCAACAGTTTCACAATTGCATGCACAGTTTCCGAGATAAAACGCAAAAATTTCGTGAAAATATTGCAAGTTTATTTCGAAACTATTAGCGCTAGAATGTTATCATTGCATGTACTTCACACCGAGTTACTGGACACTACAATACGCCAACAGTTTCACAATTGCATGCACAGTTTCCGAGATAAAACGCAAAAATTTCGTGAAAATATTGCAAGTTTATTTCGAAACTATTAGCGCTAGAATGTTATCATTGCATGTACTTCACACCGAGTTACTGGACACTACAATACGCCAACAGTTTCACAATTGCATGCACAGTTTCCGAGATAAAACGCAAAAATTTCGTGAAAATATTGCAAGTTTATTTCGAAACTATTAGCGCTAGAATGTTATCATTGCATGTACTTCACACCGAGTTACTGGACACTACAATACGCCAACAGTTTCACAATTGCATGCACAGTTTCCGAGATAAAACGCAAAAATTTCGTGAAAATATTGCAAGTTTATTTCGAAACTATTAGCGCTAGAATGTTATCATTGCATGTACTTCACACCGAGTTACTGGACACTACAATACGCCAACAGTTTCACAATTGCATGCACAGTTTCCGAGATAAAACGCAAAAATTTCGTGAAAATATTGCAAGTTTATTTCGAAACTATTAGCGCTAGAATGTTATCATTGCATGTACTTCACACCGAGTTACTGGACACTACAATACGCCAACAGTTTCACAATTGCATGCACAGTTTCCGAGATAAAACGCAAAAATTTCGTGAAAATATTGCAAGTTTATTTCGAAACTATTAGCGCTAGAATGTTATCATTGCATGTACTTCACACCGAGTTACTGGACACTACAATACGCCAACAGTTTCACAATTGCATGCACAGTTTCCGAGATAAAACGCAAAAATTTCGTGAAAATATTGCAAGTTTATTTCGAAACTATTAGCGCTAGAATGTTATCATTGCATGTACTTCACACCGAGTTACTGGACACTACAATACGCCAACAGTTTCACAATTGCATGCACAGTTTCCGAGATAAAACGCAAAAATTTCGTGAAAATATTGCAAGTTTATTTCGAAACTATTAGCGCTAGAATGTTATCATTGCATGTACTTCACACCGAGTTACTGGACACTACAATACGCCAACAGTTTCACAATTGCATGCACAGTTTCCGAGATAAAACGCAAAAATTTCGTGAAAATATTGCAAGTTTATTTCGAAACTATTAGCGCTAGAATGTTATCATTGCATGTACTTCACACCGAGTTACTGGACACTACAATACGCCAACAGTTTCACAATTGCATGCACAGTTTCCGAGATAAAACGCAAAAATTTCGTGAAAATATTGCAAGTTTATTTCGAAACTATTAGCGCTAGAATGTTATCATTGCATGTACTTCACACCGAGTTACTGGACACTACAATACGCCAACAGTTTCACAATTGCATGCACAGTTTCCGAGATAAAACGCAAAAATTTCGTGAAAATATTGCAAGTTTATTTCGAAACTATTAGCGCTAGAATGTTATCATTGCATGTACTTCACACCGAGTTACTGGACACTACAATACGCCAACAGTTTCACAATTGCATGCACAGTTTCCGAGATAAAACGCAAAAATTTCGTGAAAATATTGCAAGTTTATTTCGAAACTATTAGCGCTAGAATGTTATCATTGCATGTACTTCACACCGAGTTACTGGACACTACAATACGCCAACAGTTTCACAATTGCATGCACAGTTTCCGAGATAAAACGCAAAAATTTCGTGAAAATATTGCAAGTTTATTTCGAAACTATTAGCGCTAGAATGTTATCATTGCATGTACTTCACACCGAGTTACTGGACACTACAATACGCCAACAGTTTCACAATTGCATGCACAGTTTCCGAGATAAAACGCAAAAATTTCGTGAAAATATTGCAAGTTTATTTCGAAACTATTAGCGCTAGAATGTTATCATTGCATGTACTTCACACCGAGTTACTGGACACTACAATACGCCAACAGTTTCACAATTGCATGCACAGTTTCCGAGATAAAACGCAAAAATTTCGTGAAAATATTGCAAGTTTATTTCGAAACTATTAGCGCTAGAATGTTATCATTGCATGTACTTCACACCGAGTTACTGGACACTACAATACGCCAACAGTTTCACAATTGCATGCACAGTTTCCGAGATAAAACGCAAAAATTTCGTGAAAATATTGCAAGTTTATTTCGAAACTATTAGCGCTAGAATGTTATCATTGCATGTACTTCACACCGAGTTACTGGACACTACAATACGCCAACAGTTTCACAATTGCATGCACAGTTTCCGAGATAAAACGCAAAAATTTCGTGAAAATATTGCAAGTTTATTTCGAAACTATTAGCGCTAGAATGTTATCATTGCATGTACTTCACACCGAGTTACTGGACACTACAATACGCCAACAGTTTCACAATTGCATGCACAGTTTCCGAGATAAAACGCAAAAATTTCGTGAAAATATTGCAAGTTTATTTCGAAACTATTAGCGCTAGAATGTTATCATTGCATGTACTTCACACCGAGTTACTGGACACTACAATACGCCAACAGTTTCACAATTGCATGCACAGTTTCCGAGATAAAACGCAAAAATTTCGTGAAAATATTGCAAGTTTATTTCGAAACTATTAGCGCTAGAATGTTATCATTGCATGTACTTCACACCGAGTTACTGGACACTACAATACGCCAACAGTTTCACAATTGCATGCACAGTTTCCGAGATAAAACGCAAAAATTTCGTGAAAATATTGCAAGTTTATTTCGAAACTATTAGCGCTAGAATGTTATCATTGCATGTACTTCACACCGAGTTACTGGACACTACAAT
>CAUJHA010000297.1:0-18811 GCA_963170755.1 Amphimallon solstitiale
GTGTGAAGTACATGCAATGATAACATTCTAGCGCTAATAGTTTCGAAATAAACTTGCAATATTTTCACGAAATTTTTGCTTTTTATCTCGGAAACTGTGCATGCAATTGTGAAACTGTTGGCGTATTGTAGTGTCCAGTAACTCGGTGTGAAGTACATGCAATGATAACATTCTAGCGCTAATAGTTTCGAAATAAACTTGCAATATTTTCACGAAATTTTTGCGTTTTATCTCGGAAACTGTGCATGCAATTGTGAAACTGTTGGCGTATTGTAGTGTCCAGTAACTCGGTGTGAAGTACATGCAATGATAACATTCTAGCGCTAATAGTTTCGAAATAAACTTGCAATATTTTCACGAAATTTTTGCGTTTTATCTCGGAAACTGTGCATGCAATTGTGAAACTGTTGGCGTATTGTAGTGTCCAGTAACTCGGTGTGAAGTACATGCAATGATAACATTCTAGCGCTAATAGTTTCGAAATAAACTTGCAATATTTTCACGAAATTTTTGCGTTTTATCTCGGAAACTGTGCATGCAATTGTGAAACTGTTGGCGTATTGTAGTGTCCAGTAACTCGGTGTGAAGTACATGCAATGATAACATTCTAGCGCTAATAGTTTCGAAATAAACTTGCAATATTTTCACGAAATTTTTGCGTTTTATCTCGGAAACTGTGCATGCAATTGTGAAACTGTTGGCGTATTGTAGTGTCCAGTAACTCGGTGTGAAGTACATGCAATGATAACATTCTAGCGCTAATAGTTTCGAAATAAACTTGCAATATTTTCACGAAATTTTTGCGTTTTATCTCGGAAACTGTGCATGCAATTGTGAAACTGTTGGCGTATTGTAGTGTCCAGTAACTCGGTGTGAAGTACATGCAATGATAACATTCTAGCGCTAATAGTTTCGAAATAAACTTGCAATATTTTCACGAAATTTTTGCGTTTTATCTCGGAAACTGTGCATGCAATTGTGAAACTGTTGGCGTATTGTAGTGTCCAGTAACTCGGTGTGAAGTACATGCAATGATAACATTCTAGCGCTAATAGTTTCGAAATAAACTTGCAATATTTTCACGAAATTTTTGCGTTTTATCTCGGAAACTGTGCATGCAATTGTGAAACTGTTGGCGTATTGTAGTGTCCAGTAACTCGGTGTGAAGTACATGCAATGATAACATTCTAGCGCTAATAGTTTCGAAATAAACTTGCAATATTTTCACGAAATTTTTGCGTTTTATCTCGGAAACTGTGCATGCAATTGTGAAACTGTTGGCGTATTGTAGTGTCCAGTAACTCGGTGTGAAGTACATGCAATGATAACATTCTAGCGCTAATAGTTTCGAAATAAACTTGCAATATTTTCACGAAATTTTTGCGTTTTATCTCGGAAACTGTGCATGCAATTGTGAAACTGTTGGCGTATTGTAGTGTCCAGTAACTCGGTGTGAAGTACATGCAATGATAACATTCTAGCGCTAATAGTTTCGAAATAAACTTGCAATATTTTCACGAAATTTTTGCGTTTTATCTCGGAAACTGTGCATGCAATTGTGAAACTGTTGGCGTATTGTAGTGTCCAGTAACTCGGTGTGAAGTACATGCAATGATAACATTCTAGCGCTAATAGTTTCGAAATAAACTTGCAATATTTTCACGAAATTTTTGCGTTTTATCTCGGAAACTGTGCATGCAATTGTGAAACTGTTGGCGTATTGTAGTGTCCAGTAACTCGGTGTGAAGTACATGCAATGATAACATTCTAGCGCTAATAGTTTCGAAATAAACTTGCAATATTTTCACGAAATTTTTGCGTTTTATCTCGGAAACTGTGCATGCAATTGTGAAACTGTTGGCGTATTGTAGTGTCCAGTAACTCGGTGTGAAGTACATGCAATGATAACATTCTAGCGCTAATAGTTTCGAAATAAACTTGCAATATTTTCACGAAATTTTTGCGTTTTATCTCGGAAACTGTGCATGCAATTGTGAAACTGTTGGCGTATTGTAGTGTCCAGTAACTCGGTGTGAAGTACATGCAATGATAACATTCTAGCGCTAATAGTTTCGAAATAAACTTGCAATATTTTCACGAAATTTTTGCGTTTTATCTCGGAAACTGTGCATGCAATTGTGAAACTGTTGGCGTATTGTAGTGTCCAGTAACTCGGTGTGAAGTACATGCAATGATAACATTCTAGCGCTAATAGTTTCGAAATAAACTTGCAATATTTTCACGAAATTTTTGCGTTTTATCTCGGAAACTGTGCATGCAATTGTGAAACTGTTGGCGTATTGTAGTGTCCAGTAACTCGGTGTGAAGTACATGCAATGATAACATTCTAGCGCTAATAGTTTCGAAATAAACTTGCAATATTTTCACGAAATTTTTGCGTTTTATCTCGGAAACTGTGCATGCAATTGTGAAACTGTTGGCGTATTGTAGTGTCCAGTAACTCGGTGTGAAGTACATGCAATGATAACATTCTAGCGCTAATAGTTTCGAAATAAACTTGCAATATTTTCACGAAATTTTTGCGTTTTATCTCGGAAACTGTGCATGCAATTGTGAAACTGTTGGCGTATTGTAGTGTCCAGTAACTCGGTGTGAAGTACATGCAATGATAACATTCTAGCGCTAATAGTTTCGAAATAAACTTGCAATATTTTCACGAAATTTTTGCGTTTTATCTCGGAAACTGTGCATGCAATTGTGAAACTGTTGGCGTATTGTAGTGTCCAGTAACTCGGTGTGAAGTACATGCAATGATAACATTCTAGCGCTAATAGTTTCGAAATAAACTTGCAATATTTTCACGAAATTTTTGCGTTTTATCTCGGAAACTGTGCATGCAATTGTGAAACTGTTGGCGTATTGTAGTGTCCAGTAACTCGGTGTGAAGTACATGCAATGATAACATTCTAGCGCTAATAGTTTCGAAATAAACTTGCAATATTTTCACGAAATTTTTGCGTTTTATCTCGGAAACTGTGCATGCAATTGTGAAACTGTTGGCGTATTGTAGTGTCCAGTAACTCGGTGTGAAGTACATGCAATGATAACATTCTAGCGCTAATAGTTTCGAAATAAACTTGCAATATTTTCACGAAATTTTTGCGTTTTATCTCGGAAACTGTGCATGCAATTGTGAAACTGTTGGCGTATTGTAGTGTCCAGTAACTCGGTGTGAAGTACATGCAATGATAACATTCTAGCGCTAATAGTTTCGAAATAAACTTGCAATATTTTCACGAAATTTTTGCGTTTTATCTCGGAAACTGTGCATGCAATTGTGAAACTGTTGGCGTATTGTAGTGTCCAGTAACTCGGTGTGAAGTACATGCAATGATAACATTCTAGCGCTAATAGTTTCGAAATAAACTTGCAATATTTTCACGAAATTTTTGCGTTTTATCTCGGAAACTGTGCATGCAATTGTGAAACTGTTGGCGTATTGTAGTGTCCAGTAACTCGGTGTGAAGTACATGCAATGATAACATTCTAGCGCTAATAGTTTCGAAATAAACTTGCAATATTTTCACGAAATTTTTGCGTTTTATCTCGGAAACTGTGCATGCAATTGTGAAACTGTTGGCGTATTGTAGTGTCCAGTAACTCGGTGTGAAGTACATGCAATGATAACATTCTAGCGCTAATAGTTTCGAAATAAACTTGCAATATTTTCACGAAATTTTTGCGTTTTATCTCGGAAACTGTGCATGCAATTGTGAAACTGTTGGCGTATTGTAGTGTCCAGTAACTCGGTGTGAAGTACATGCAATGATAACATTCTAGCGCTAATAGTTTCGAAATAAACTTGCAATATTTTCACGAAATTTTTGCGTTTTATCTCGGAAACTGTGCATGCAATTGTGAAACTGTTGGCGTATTGTAGTGTCCAGTAACTCGGTGTGAAGTACATGCAATGATAACATTCTAGCGCTAATAGTTTCGAAATAAACTTGCAATATTTTCACGAAATTTTTGCGTTTTATCTCGGAAACTGTGCATGCAATTGTGAAACTGTTGGCGTATTGTAGTGTCCAGTAACTCGGTGTGAAGTACATGCAATGATAACATTCTAGCGCTAATAGTTTCGAAATAAACTTGCAATATTTTCACGAAATTTTTGCGTTTTATCTCGGAAACTGTGCATGCAATTGTGAAACTGTTGGCGTATTGTAGTGTCCAGTAACTCGGTGTGAAGTACATGCAATGATAACATTCTAGCGCTAATAGTTTCGAAATAAACTTGCAATATTTTCACGAAATTTTTGCGTTTTATCTCGGAAACTGTGCATGCAATTGTGAAACTGTTGGCGTATTGTAGTGTCCAGTAACTCGGTGTGAAGTACATGCAATGATAACATTCTAGCGCTAATAGTTTCGAAATAAACTTGCAATATTTTCACGAAATTTTTGCGTTTTATCTCGGAAACTGTGCATGCAATTGTGAAACTGTTGGCGTATTGTAGTGTCCAGTAACTCGGTGTGAAGTACATGCAATGATAACATTCTAGCGCTAATAGTTTCGAAATAAACTTGCAATATTTTCACGAAATTTTTGCGTTTTATCTCGGAAACTGTGCATGCAATTGTGAAACTGTTGGCGTATTGTAGTGTCCAGTAACTCGGTGTGAAGTACATGCAATGATAACATTCTAGCGCTAATAGTTTCGAAATAAACTTGCAATATTTTCACGAAATTTTTGCGTTTTATCTCGGAAACTGTGCATGCAATTGTGAAACTGTTGGCGTATTGTAGTGTCCAGTAACTCGGTGTGAAGTACATGCAATGATAACATTCTAGCGCTAATAGTTTCGAAATAAACTTGCAATATTTTCACGAAATTTTTGCGTTTTATCTCGGAAACTGTGCATGCAATTGTGAAACTGTTGGCGTATTGTAGTGTCCAGTAACTCGGTGTGAAGTACATGCAATGATAACATTCTAGCGCTAATAGTTTCGAAATAAACTTGCAATATTTTCACGAAATTTTTGCGTTTTATCTCGGAAACTGTGCATGCAATTGTGAAACTGTTGGCGTATTGTAGTGTCCAGTAACTCGGTGTGAAGTACATGCAATGATAACATTCTAGCGCTAATAGTTTCGAAATAAACTTGCAATATTTTCACGAAATTTTTGCGTTTTATCTCGGAAACTGTGCATGCAATTGTGAAACTGTTGGCGTATTGTAGTGTCCAGTAACTCGGTGTGAAGTACATGCAATGATAACATTCTAGCGCTAATAGTTTCGAAATAAACTTGCAATATTTTCACGAAATTTTTGCGTTTTATCTCGGAAACTGTGCATGCAATTGTGAAACTGTTGGCGTATTGTAGTGTCCAGTAACTCGGTGTGAAGTACATGCAATGATAACATTCTAGCGCTAATAGTTTCGAAATAAACTTGCAATATTTTCACGAAATTTTTGCGTTTTATCTCGGAAACTGTGCATGCAATTGTGAAACTGTTGGCGTATTGTAGTGTCCAGTAACTCGGTGTGAAGTACATGCAATGATAACATTCTAGCGCTAATAGTTTCGAAATAAACTTGCAATATTTTCACGAAATTTTTGCGTTTTATCTCGGAAACTGTGCATGCAATTGTGAAACTGTTGGCGTATTGTAGTGTCCAGTAACTCGGTGTGAAGTACATGCAATGATAACATTCTAGCGCTAATAGTTTCGAAATAAACTTGCAATATTTTCACGAAATTTTTGCGTTTTAGTGTCTCGGTGTGAAGTACATGCAATGATAACATTCTAGCGCTAATAGTTTCGAAATAAACTTGCAATATTTTCACGAAATTTTTGCGTTTTATCTCGGAAACTGTGCATGCAATTGTGAAACTGTTGGCGTATTGTAGTGTCCAGTAACTCGGTGTGAAGTACATGCAATGATAACATTCTAGCGCTAATAGTTTCGAAATAAACTTGCAATATTTTCACGAAATTTTTGCGTTTTATCTCGGAAACTGTGCATGCAATTGTGAAACTGTTGGCGTATTGTAGTGTCCAGTAACTCGG
This sequence comes from Amphimallon solstitiale, assembly GCA_963170755.1. Classification (NCBI taxonomy): domain Eukaryota; kingdom Metazoa; phylum Arthropoda; class Insecta; order Coleoptera; family Scarabaeidae; genus Amphimallon; species Amphimallon solstitiale. Next base: position 6,040 of record CAUJHA010000297.1, read on the forward strand.
TGTGAAGTACATGCAATGATAACATTCTAGCGCTAATAGTTTCGAAATAAACTTGCAATATTTTCACGAAATTTTTGCGTTTTATCTCGGAAACTGTGCATGCAATTGTGAAACTGTTGGCGTATTGTAGTGTCCAGTAACTCGGTGTGAAGTACATGCAATGATAACATTCTAGCGCTAATAGTTTCGAAATAAACTTGCAATATTTTCACGAAATTTTTGCGTTTTATCTCGGAAACTGTGCATGCAATTGTGAAACTGTTGGCGTATTGTAGTGTCCAGTAACTCGGTGTGAAGTACATGCAATGATAACATTCTAGCGCTAATAGTTTCGAAATAAACTTGCAATATTTTCACGAAATTTTTGCGTTTTATCTCGGAAACTGTGCATGCAATTGTGAAACTGTTGGCGTATTGTAGTGTCCAGTAACTCGGTGTGAAGTACATGCAATGATAACATTCTAGCGCTAATAGTTTCGAAATAAACTTGCAATATTTTCACGAAATTTTTGCGTTTTATCTCGGAAACTGTGCATGCAATTGTGAAACTGTTGGCGTATTGTAGTGTCCAGTAACTCGGTGTGAAGTACATGCAATGATAACATTCTAGCGCTAATAGTTTCGAAATAAACTTGCAATATTTTCACGAAATTTTTGCGTTTTATCTCGGAAACTGTGCATGCAATTGTGAAACTGTTGGCGTATTGTAGTGTCCAGTAACTCGGTGTGAAGTACATGCAATGATAACATTCTAGCGCTAATAGTTTCGAAATAAACTTGCAATATTTTCACGAAATTTTTGCGTTTTATCTCGGAAACTGTGCATGCAATTGTGAAACTGTTGGCGTATTGTAGTGTCCAGTAACTCGGTGTGAAGTACATGCAATGATAACATTCTAGCGCTAATAGTTTCGAAATAAACTTGCAATATTTTCACGAAATTTTTGCGTTTTATCTCGGAAACTGTGCATGCAATTGTGAAACTGTTGGCGTATTGTAGTGTCCAGTAACTCGGTGTGAAGTACATGCAATGATAACATTCTAGCGCTAATAGTTTCGAAATAAACTTGCAATATTTTCACGAAATTTTTGCGTTTTATCTCGGAAACTGTGCATGCAATTGTGAAACTGTTGGCGTATTGTAGTGTCCAGTAACTCGGTGTGAAGTACATGCAATGATAACATTCTAGCGCTAATAGTTTCGAAATAAACTTGCAATATTTTCACGAAATTTTTGCGTTTTATCTCGGAAACTGTGCATGCAATTGTGAAACTGTTGGCGTATTGTAGTGTCCAGTAACTCGGTGTGAAGTACATGCAATGATAACATTCTAGCGCTAATAGTTTCGAAATAAACTTGCAATATTTTCACGAAATTTTTGCGTTTTATCTCGGAAACTGTGCATGCAATTGTGAAACTGTTGGCGTATTGTAGTGTCCAGTAACTCGGTGTGAAGTACATGCAATGATAACATTCTAGCGCTAATAGTTTCGAAATAAACTTGCAATATTTTCACGAAATTTTTGCGTTTTATCTCGGGAAACTGTGCATGCAATTGTGAAACTGTTGGCGTATTGTAGTGTCCAGTAACTCGGTGTGAAGTACATGCAATGATAACATTCTAGCGCTAATAGTTTCGAAATAAACTTGCAATATTTTCACGAAATTTTTGCGTTTTATCTCGGAAACTGTGCATGCAATTGTGAAACTGTTGGCGTATTGTAGTGTCCAGTAACTCGGTGTGAAGTACATGCAATGATAACATTCTAGCGCTAATAGTTTCGAAATAAACTTGCAATATTTTCACGAAATTTTTGCGTTTTATCTCGGAAACTGTGCATGCAATTGTGAAACTGTTGGCGTATTGTAGTGTCCAGTAACTCGGTGTGAAGTACATGCAATGATAACATTCTAGCGCTAATAGTTTCGAAATAAACTTGCAATATTTTCACGAAATTTTTGCGTTTTATCTCGGAAACTGTGCATGCAATTGTGAAACTGTTGGCGTATTGTAGTGTCCAGTAACTCGGTGTGAAGTACATGCAATGATAACATTCTAGCGCTAATAGTTTCGAAATAAACTTGCAATATTTTCACGAAATTTTTGCGTTTTATCTCGGAAACTGTGCATGCAATTGTGAAACTGTTGGCGTATTGTAGTGTCCAGTAACTCGGTGTGAAGTACATGCAATGATAACATTCTAGCGCTAATAGTTTCGAAATAAACTTGCAATATTTTCACGAAATTTTTGCGTTTTATCTCGGAAACTGTGCATGCAATTGTGAAACTGTTGGCGTATTGTAGTGTCCAGTAACTCGGTGTGAAGTACATGCAATGATAACATTCTAGCGCTAATAGTTTCGAAATAAACTTGCAATATTTTCACGAAATTTTTGCGTTTTATCTCGGAAACTGTGCATGCAATTGTGAAACTGTTGGCGTATTGTAGTGTCCAGTAACTCGGTGTGAAGTACATGCAATGATAACATTCTAGCGCTAATAGTTTCGAAATAAACTTGCAATATTTTCACGAAATTTTTGCGTTTTATCTCGGAAACTGTGCATGCAATTGTGAAACTGTTGGCGTATTGTAGTGTCCAGTAACTCGGTGTGAAGTACATGCAATGATAACATTCTAGCGCTAATAGTTTCGAAATAAACTTGCAATATTTTCACGAAATTTTTGCGTTTTATCTCGGAAACTGTGCATGCAATTGTGAAACTGTTGGCGTATTGTAGTGTCCAGTAACTCGGTGTGAAGTACATGCAATGATAACATTCTAGCGCTAATAGTTTCGAAATAAACTTGCAATATTTTCACGAAATTTTTGCGTTTTATCTCGGAAACTGTGCATGCAATTGTGAAACTGTTGGCGTATTGTAGTGTCCAGTAACTCGGTGTGAAGTACATGCAATGATAACATTCTAGCGCTAATAGTTTCGAAATAAACTTGCAATATTTTCACGAAATTTTTGCGTTTTATCTCGGAAACTGTGCATGCAATTGTGAAACTGTTGGCGTATTGTAGTGTCCAGTAACTCGGTGTGAAGTACATGCAATGATAACATTCTAGCGCTAATAGTTTCGAAATAAACTTGCAATATTTTCACGAAATTTTTGCGTTTTATCTCGGAAACTGTGCATGCAATTGTGAAACTGTTGGCGTATTGTAGTGTCCAGTAACTCGGTGTGAAGTACATGCAATGATAACATTCTAGCGCTAATAGTTTCGAAATAAACTTGCAATTTTCACGAAATTTTTGCGTTTTATCTCGGAAACTGTGCATGCAATTGTGAAACTGTTGGCGTATTGTAGTGTCCAGTAACTCGGTGTGAAGTACATGCAATGATAACATTCTAGCGCTAATAGTTTCGAAATAAACTTGCAATATTTTCACGAAATTTTTGCGTTTTATCTCGGAAACTGTGCATGCAATTGTGAAACTGTTGGCGTATTGTAGTGTCCAGTAACTCGGTGTGAAGTACATGCAATGATAACATTCTAGCGCTAATAGTTTCGAAATAAACTTGCAATATTTTCACGAAATTTTTGCGTTTTATCTCGGAAACTGTGCATGCAATTGTGAAACTGTTGGCGTATTGTAGTGTCCAGTAACTCGGTGTGAAGTACATGCAATGATAACATTCTAGCGCTAATAGTTTCGAAATAAACTTGCAATATTTTCACGAAATTTTTGCGTTTTATCTCGGAAACTGTGCATGCAATTGTGAAACTGTTGGCGTATTGTAGTGTCCAGTAACTCGGTGTGAAGTACATGCAATGATAACATTCTAGCGCTAATAGTTTCGAAATAAACTTGCAATATTTTCACGAAATTTTTGCGTTTTATCTCGGAAACTGTGCATGCAATTGTGAAACTGTTGGCGTATTGTAGTGTCCAGTAACTCGGTGTGAAGTACATGCAATGATAACATTCTAGCGCTAATAGTTTCGAAATAAACTTGCAATATTTTCACGAAATTTTTGCGTTTTATCTCGGAAACTGTGCATGCAATTGTGAAACTGTTGGCGTATTGTAGTGTCCAGTAACTCGGTGTGAAGTACATGCAATGATAACATTCTAGCGCTAATAGTTTCGAAATAAACTTGCAATATTTTCACGAAATTTTTGCGTTTTATCTCGGAAACTGTGCATGCAATTGTGAAACTGTTGGCGTATTGTAGTGTCCAGTAACTCGGTGTGAAGTACATGCAATGATAACATTCTAGCGCTAATAGTTTCGAAATAAACTTGCAATATTTTCACGAAATTTTTGCGTTTTATCTCGGAAACTGTGCATGCAATTGTGAAACTGTTGGCGTATTGTAGTGTCCAGTAACTCGGTGTGAAGTACATGCAATGATAACATTCTAGCGCTAATAGTTTCGAAATAAACTTGCAATATTTTCACGAAATTTTTGCGTTTTATCTCGGAAACTGTGCATGCAATTGTGAAACTGTTGGCGTATTGTAGTGTCCAGTAACTCGGTGTGAAGTACATGCAATGATAACATTCTAGCGCTAATAGTTTCGAAATAAACTTGCAATATTTTCACGAAATTTTTGCGTTTTATCTCGGAAACTGTGCATGCAATTGTGAAACTGTTGGCGTATTGTAGTGTCCAGTAACTCGGTGTGAAGTACATGCAATGATAACATTCTAGCGCTAATAGTTTCGAAATAAACTTGCAATATTTTCACGAAATTTTTGCGTTTTATCTCGGAAACTGTGCATGCAATTGTGAAACTGTTGGCGTATTGTAGTGTCCAGTAACTCGGTGTGAAGTACATGCAATGATAACATTCTAGCGCTAATAGTTTCGAAATAAACTTGCAATATTTTCACGAAATTTTTGCGTTTTATCTCGGAAACTGTGCATGCAATTGTGAAACTGTTGGCGTATTGTAGTGTCCAGTAACTCGGTGTGAAGTACATGCAATGATAACATTCTAGCGCTAATAGTTTCGAAATAAACTTGCAATATTTTCACGAAATTTTTGCGTTTTATCTCGGAAACTGTGCATGCAATTGTGAAACTGTTGGCGTATTGTAGTGTCCAGTAACTCGGTGTGAAGTACATGCAATGATAACATTCTAGCGCTAATAGTTTCGAAATAAACTTGCAATATTTTCACGAAATTTTTGCGTTTTATCTCGGAAACTGTGCATGCAATTGTGAAACTGTTGGCGTATTGTAGTGTCCAGTAACTCGGTGTGAAGTACATGCAATGATAACATTCTAGCGCTAATAGTTTCGAAATAAACTTGCAATATTTTCACGAAATTTTTGCGTTTTATCTCGGAAACTGTGCATGCAATTGTGAAACTGTTGGCGTATTGTAGTGTCCAGTAACTCGGTGTGAAGTACATGCAATGATAACATTCTAGCGCTAATAGTTTCGAAATAAACTTGCATTATTTTCACGAAATTTTTGCGTTTTATCTCGGAAACTGTGCATGCAATTGTGAAACTGTTGGCGTATTGTAGTGTCCAGTAACTCGGTGTGAAGTACATGCAATGATAACATTCTAGCGCTAATAGTTTCGAAATAAACTTGCAATATTTTCACGAAATTTTTGCGTTTTATCTCGGAAACTGTGCATGCAATTGTGAAACTGTTGGCGTATTGTAGTGTCCAGTAACTCGGTGTGAAGTACATGCAATGATAACATTCTAGCGCTAATAGTTTCGAAATAAACTTGCAATATTTTCACGAAATTTTTGCGTTTTATCTCGGAAACTGTGCATGCAATTGTGAAACTGTTGGCGTATTGTAGTGTCCAGTAACTCGGTGTGAAGTACATGCAATGATAACATTCTAGCGCTAATAGTTTCGAAATAAACTTGCAATATTTTCACGAAATTTTTGCGTTTTATCTCGGAAACTGTGCATGCAATTGTGAAACTGTTGGCGTATTGTAGTGTCCAGTAACTCGGTGTGAAGTACATGCAATGATAACATTCTAGCGCTAATAGTTTCGAAATAAACTTGCAATATTTTCACGAAATTTTTGCGTTTTATCTCGGAAACTGTGCATGCAATTGTGAAACTGTTGGCGTATTGTAGTGTCCAGTAACTCGGTGTGAAGTACATGCAATGATAACATTCTAGCGCTAATAGTTTCGAAATAAACTTGCAATATTTTCACGAAATTTTTGCGTTTTATCTCGGAAACTGTGCATGCAATTGTGAAACTGTTGGCGTATTGTAGTGTCCAGTAACTCGGTGTGAAGTACATGCAATGATAACATTCTAGCGCTAATAGTTTCGAAATAAACTTGCAATATTTTCACGAAATTTTTGCGTTTTATCTCGGAAACTGTGCATGCAATTGTGAAACTGTTGGCGTATTGTAGTGTCCAGTAACTCGGTGTGAAGTACATGCAATGATAACATTCTAGCGCTAATAGTTTCGAAATAAACTTGCAATATTTTCACGAAATTTTTGCGTTTTATCTCGGAAACTGTGCATGCAATTGTAAACTGTTGGCGTATTGTAGTGTCCAGTAACTCGGTGTGAAGTACATGCAATGATAACATTCTAGCGCTAATAGTTTCGAAATAAACTTGCAATATTTTCACGAAATTTTTGCGTTTTATCTCGGAAACTGTGCATGCAATTGTGAAACTGTTGGCGTATTGTAGTGTCCAGTAACTCGGTGTGAAGTACATGCAATGATAACATTCTAGCGCTAATAGTTTCGAAATAAACTTGCAATATTTTCACGAAATTTTTGCGTTTTATCTCGGAAACTGTGCATGCAATTGTGAAACTGTTGGCGTATTGTAGTGTCCAGTAACTCGGTGTGAAGTACATGCAATGATAACATTCTAGCGCTAATAGTTTCGAAATAAACTTGCAATATTTTCACGAAATTTTTGCGTTTTATCTCGGAAACTGTGCATGCAATTGTGAAACTGTTGGCGTATTGTAGTGTCCAGTAACTCGGTGTGAAGTACATGCAATGATAACATTCTAGCGCTAATAGTTTCGAAATAAACTTGCAATATTTTCACGAAATTTTTGCGTTTTATCTCGGAAACTGTGCATGCAATTGTGAAACTGTTGGCGTATTGTAGTGTCCAGTAACTCGGTGTGAAGTACATGCAATGATAACATTCTAGCGCTAATAGTTTCGAAATAAACTTGCAATATTTTCACGAAATTTTTGCGTTTTATCTCGGAAACTGTGCATGCAATTGTGAAACTGTTGGCGTATTGTAGTGTCCAGTAACTCGGTGTGAAGTACATGCAATGATAACATTCTAGCGCTAATAGTTTCGAAATAAACTTGCAATATTTTCACGAAATTTTTGCGTTTTATCTCGGAAACTGTGCATGCAATTGTGAAACTGTTGGCGTATTGTAGTGTCCAGTAACTCGGTGTGAAGTACATGCAATGATAACATTCTAGCGCTAATAGTTTCGAAATAAACTTGCAATATTTTCACGAAATTTTTGCGTTTTATCTCGGAAACTGTGCATGCAATTGTGAAACTGTTGGCGTATTGTAGTGTCCAGTAACTCGGTGTGAAGTACATGCAATGATAACATTCTAGCGCTAATAGTTTCGAAATAAACTTGCAATATTTTCACGAAATTTTTGCGTTTTATCTCGGAAACTGTGCATGCAATTGTGAAACTGTTGGCGTATTGTAGTGTCCAGTAACTCGGTGTGAAGTACATGCAATGATAACATTCTAGCGCTAATAGTTTCGAAATAAACTTGCAATATTTTCACGAAATTTTTGCGTTTTATCTCGGAAACTGTGCATGCAATTGTGAAACTGTTGGCGTATTGTAGTGTCCAGTAACTCGGTGTGAAGTACATGCAATGATAACATTCTAGCGCTAATAGTTTCGAAATAAACTTGCAATATTTTCACGAAATTTTTGCGTTTTATCTCGGAAACTGTGCATGCAATTGTGAAACTGTTGGCGTATTGTAGTGTCCAGTAACTCGGTGTGAAGTACATGCAATGATAACATTCTAGCGCTAATAGTTTCGAAATAAACTTGCAATATTTTCACGAAATTTTTGCGTTTTATCTCGGAAACTGTGCATGCAATTGTGAAACTGTTGGCGTATTGTAGTGTCCAGTAACTCGGTGTGAAGTACATGCAATGATAACATTCTAGCGCTAATAGTTTCGAAATAAACTTGCAATATTTTCACGAAATTTTTGCGTTTTATCTCGGAAACTGTGCATGCAATTGTGAAACTGTTGGCGTATTGTAGTGTCCAGTAACTCGGTGTGAAGTACATGCAATGATAACATTCTAGCGCTAATAGTTTCGAAATAAACTTGCAATATTTTCACGAAATTTTTGCGTTTTATCTCGGAAACTGTGCATGCAATTGTGAAACTGTTGGCGTATTGTAGTGTCCAGTAACTCGGTGTGAAGTACATGCAATGATAACATTCTAGCGCTAATAGTTTCGAAATAAACTTGCAATATTTTCACGAAATTTTTGCGTTTTATCTCGGAAACTGTGCATGCAATTGTGAAACTGTTGGCGTATTGTAGTGTCCAGTAACTCGGTGTGAAGTACATGCAATGATAACATTCTAGCGCTAATAGTTTCGAAATAAACTTGCAATATTTTCACGAAATTTTTGCGTTTTATCTCGGAAACTGTGCATGCAATTGTGAAACTGTTGGCGTATTGTAGTGTCCAGTAACTCGGTGTGAAGTACATGCAATGATAACATTCTAGCGCTAATAGTTTCGAAATAAACTTGCAATATTTTCACGAAATTTTTGCGTTTTATCTCGGAAACTGTGCATGCAATTGTGAAACTGTTGGCGTATTGTAGTGTCCAGTAACTCGGTGTGAAGTACATGCAATGATAACATTCTAGCGCTAATAGTTTCGAAATAAACTTGCAATATTTTCACGAAATTTTTGCGTTTTATCTCGGAAACTGTGCATGCAATTGTGAAACTGTTGGCGTATTGTAGTGTCCAGTAACTCGGTGTGAAGTACATGCAATGATAACATTCTAGCGCTAATAGTTTCGAAATAAACTTGCAATATTTTCACGAAATTTTTGCGTTTTATCTCGGAAACTGTGCATGCAATTGTGAAACTGTTGGCGTATTGTAGTGTCCAGTAACTCGGTGTGAAGTACATGCAATGATAACATTCTAGCGCTAATAGTTTCGAAATAAACTTGCATTATTTTCACGAAATTTTTGCGTTTTATCTCGGAAACTGTGCATGCAATTGTGAAACTGTTGGCGTATTGTAGTGTCCAGTAACTCGGTGTGAAGTACATGCAATGATAACATTCTAGCGCTAATAGTTTCGAAATAAACTTGCAATATTTTCACGAAATTTTTGCGTTTTATCTCGGAAACTGTGCATGCAATTGTGAAACTGTTGGCGTATTGTAGTGTCCAGTAACTCGGTGTGAAGTACATGCAATGATAACATTCTAGCGCTAATAGTTTCGAAATAAACTTGCAATATTTTCACGAAATTTTTGCGTTTTATCTCGGAAACTGTGCATGCAATTGTGAAACTGTTGGCGTATTGTAGTGTCCAGTAACTCGGTGTGAAGTACATGCAATGATAACATTCTAGCGCTAATAGTTTCGAAATAAACTTGCAATATTTTCACGAAATTTTTGCGTTTTATCTCGGAAACTGTGCATGCAATTGTGAAACTGTTGGCGTATTGTAGTGTCCAGTAACTCGGTGTGAAGTACATGCAATGATAACATTCTAGCGCTAATAGTTTCGAAATAAACTTGCAATATTTTCACGAAATTTTTGCGTTTTATCTCGGAAACTGTGCATGCAATTGTGAAACTGTTGGCGTATTGTAGTGTCCAGTAACTCGGTGTGAAGTACATGCAATGATAACATTCTAGCGCTAATAGTTTCGAAATAAACTTGCAATATTTTCACGAAATTTTTGCGTTTTATCTCGGAAACTGTGCATGCAATTGTGAAACTGTTGGCGTATTGTAGTGTCCAGTAACTCGGTGTGAAGTACATGCAATGATAACATTCTAGCGCTAATAGTTTCGAAATAAACTTGCATTATTTTCACGAAATTTTTGCGTTTTATCTCGGAAACTGTGCATGCAATTGTGAAACTGTTGGCGTATTGTAGTGTCCAGTAACTCGGTGTGAAGTACATGCAATGATAACATTCTAGCGCTAATAGTTTCGAAATAAACTTGCAATATTTTCACGAAATTTTTGCGTTTTATCTCGGAAACTGTGCATGCAATTGTGAAACTGTTGGCGTATTGTAGTGTCCAGTAACTCGGTGTGAAGTACATGCAATGATAACATTCTAGCGCTAATAGTTTCGAAATAAACTTGCAATATTTTCACGAAATTTTTGCGTTTTATCTCGGAAACTGTGCATGCAATTGTGAAACTGTTGGCGTATTGTAGTGTCCAGTAACTCGGTGTGAAGTACATGCAATGATAACATTCTAGCGCTAATAGTTTCGAAATAAACTTGCAATATTTTCACGAAATTTTTGCGTTTTATCTCGGAAACTGTGCATGCAATTGTGAAACTGTTGGCGTATTGTAGTGTCCAGTAACTCGGTGTGAAGTACATGCAATGATAACATTCTAGCGCTAATAGTTTCGAAATAAACTTGCAATATTTTCACGAAATTTTTGCGTTTTATCTCGGAAACTGTGCATGCAATTGTGAAACTGTTGGCGTATTGTAGTGTCCAGTAACTCGGTGTGAAGTACATGCAATGATAACATTCTAGCGCTAATAGTTTCGAAATAAACTTGCAATATTTTCACGAAATTTTTGCGTTTTATCTCGGAAACTGTGCATGCAATTGTGAAACTGTTGGCGTATTGTAGTGTCCAGTAACTCGGTGTGAAGTACATGCAATGATAACATTCTAGCGCTAATAGTTTCGAAATAAACTTGCAATATTTTCACGAAATTTTTGCGTTTTATCTCGGAAACTGTGCATGCAATTGTGAAACTGTTGGCGTATTGTAGTGTCCAGTAACTCGGTGTGAAGTACATGCAATGATAACATTCTAGCGCTAATAGTTTCGAAATAAACTTGCAATATTTTCACGAAATTTTTGCGTTTTATCTCGGAAACTGTGCATGCAATTGTGAAACTGTTGGCGTATTGTAGTGTCCAGTAACTCGGTGTGAAGTACATGCAATGATAACATTCTAGCGCTAATAGTTTCGAAATAAACTTGCAATATTTTCACGAAATTTTTGCGTTTTATCTCGGAAACTGTGCATGCAATTGTGAAACTGTTGGCGTATTGTAGTGTCCAGTAACTCGGTGTGAAGTACATGCAATGATAACATTCTAGCGCTAATAGTTTCGAAATAAACTTGCAATATTTTCACGAAATTTTTGCGTTTTATCTCGGAAACTGTGCATGCAATTGTGAAACTGTTGGCGTATTGTAGTGTCCAGTAACTCGGTGTGAAGTACATGCAATGATAACATTCTAGCGCTAATAGTTTCGAAATAAACTTGCAATATTTTCACGAAATTTTTGCGTTTTATCTCGGAAACTGTGCATGCAATTGTGAAACTGTTGGCGTATTGTAGTGTCCAGTAACTCGGTGTGAAGTACATGCAATGATAACATTCTAGCGCTAATAGTTTCGAAATAAACTTGCAATATTTTCACGAAATTTTTGCGTTTTATCTCGGAAACTGTGCATGCAATTGTGAAACTGTTGGCGTATTGTAGTGTCCAGTAACTCGGTGTGAAGTACATGCAATGATAACATTCTAGCGCTAATAGTTTCGAAATAAACTTGCAATATTTTCACGAAATTTTTGCGTTTTATCTCGGAAACTGTGCATGCAATTGTGAAACTGTTGGCGTATTGTAGTGTCCAGTAACTCGGTGTGAAGTACATGCAATGATAACATTCTAGCGCTAATAGTTTCGAAATAAACTTGCAATATTTTCACGAAATTTTTGCGTTTTATCTCGGAAACTGTGCATGCAATTGTGAAACTGTTGGCGTATTGTAGTGTCCAGTAACTCGGTGTGAAGTACATGCAATGATAACATTCTAGCGCTAATAGTTTCGAAATAAACTTGCAATATTTTCACGAAATTTTTGCGTTTTATCTCGGAAACTGTGCATGCAATTGTGAAACTGTTGGCGTATTGTAGTGTCCAGTAACTCGGTGTGAAGTACATGCAATGATAACATTCTAGCGCTAATAGTTTCGAAATAAACTTGCAATATTTTCACGAAATTTTTGCGTTTTATCTCGGAAACTGTGCATGCAATTGTGAAACTGTTGGCGTATTGTAGTGTCCAGTAACTCGGTGTGAAGTACATGCAATGATAACATTCTAGCGCTAATAGTTTCGAAATAAACTTGCAATATTTTCACGAAATTTTTGCGTTTTATCTCGGAAACTGTGCATGCAATTGTGAAACTGTTGGCGTATTGTAGTGTCCAGTAACTCGGTGTGAAGTACATGCAATGATAACATTCTAGCGCTAATAGTTTCGAAATAAACTTGCAATATTTTCACGAAATTTTTGCGTTTTATCTCGGAAACTGTGCATGCAATTGTGAAACTGTTGGCGTATTGTAGTGTCAAGTAACTCGGTGTGAAGTACATGCAATGATAACATTCTAGCGCTAATAGTTTCGAAATAAACTTGCAATATTTTCACGAAATTTTTGCGTTTTATCTCGGAAACTGTGCATGCAATTGTGAAACTGTTGGCGTATTGTAGTGTCCAGTAACTCGGTGTGAAGTACATGC